>JAQPZY010000127.1:0-49612 GCA_029931535.1 Margaritifera margaritifera
CGACCTCGTGTAATGGCCGAAGTAAATAGATAGAACATAAAATATCAAATACATATATAGATGGCATAAATATAGATCTGAGCAGATATATAGAACATGAATAACACGAGCCCCCCGTATAATGAAATATAACAATTTAATCAACTACATAAAGCAAATTGAAATAATACAATAACCAGTAGAAAGTTATAACACTTCTTATTGAAATCATTATCGACGAATTTTCAACACAAATATAATCTTTATGTAATTAGACCGAATCTGTTTAAAACAATAGACTTAGTTCATCATGGAATCAGAGTGAGTCAAACGAAATCAATTTCACCAGCATGCCTGCATAACCTTGTTATTGGCTGGTCACAAAACATCCAAATTACAATGTTGCTAGTCTAAGGATCAATGCGTGATGTACAACCCCCTTATTTGCTTCTTTCTCCTCTCTCATCTCTCTCTCCTCTGACCATCAAATCTCCCGTATCTCTCCTCACTCTCATACTCAAATGAGTCTGAATACTGCTCTCTCTCTCACAATCTCTCATCTTATCTAGCCTCTCTTCGGATCCTACAAACTTTGTGTGGGATGCCTCTTCTCTCTAGGTAGTTAGGTTGATATAGTGGATTAATCGGTGTGTAGGTAGGATGGATACAGTGTAACTATATTTCCCCTTTACAATAAACAATAAGCAACCTAAATATCCACGTCATATTCCTCTCTGGCGAGTAGAATATTACACCCACTCTCGTTACGTCCAGATATCGTCCGATGAGAATTCAAACAGATTCCAAATGCCATCTGATCAGGCCACAACCTTGACAGATGATAAACAACTACCTAGTTTCATAAGATAAGTGTAATTTTCTACCTACGGCTAATTCATCACTAACATCATCTTTAACATCACAAGCAGAGACAAAATAACAGTTTCAGTTCACGATCACTAAATATACAAAAGAATCAATGAAATTCACTTCATGGCTTAACTACATCAGTTTCAGTGAATACGCACCTCAATGTCTTTATCATGCAGTTAATCAAATCAACTAAGAACAGGAAAAATCCACACAAGATATTTTACAAACTCATATTAAATAAATTGAATGCATGAAATTCTTAGAATACATGATTCCTCATAAGTAATGACGAATTGAAAACAAATTGATGGCGCATTTCAATAATGAATGAATTAAAAAAAATTTAGAGTGGCAAAAATAATATATAGTGAAAGAAAAGGAGTAGATAACATAATTTAAAGAATAACACGCAAGATGATAGTAGGGGGTAGACAATAGATTACGAAGGGAAATGACTATGGAACAACAAGAGAAGGCACAAGTCGCGATGCGAGAAGAAGATGACGACGAACGAAGAAATAGAAAGTGTTAAAAACATACTGCGATTAAATTGTATAAATATATAACATACAATGCCATCCCTTACTTTAGAGAATTCAGATTTATCTCATAACGTTAATTGGCCCACGTAAAGGAGAAAACAGAAAGACTGAAAAATAAACAGAGGCACTAGTAAAAGGACAACACATACAGTCAGAATCACTCGTAACCCGAGTACGCGACGATGAGAGCATGCATCTTTCAACTAAGGATACTATCACTCGATGGACATTGTTACTGAGTATATTTCTCGTAGCATCTTTCAACGAAGTTTATCTCTCAGACGGACATTATTAAAAATCGAGTACATTTACATGCAATTCTTTCAACGAAGCCTATCTTCTCATATGCATCTTTCAATACTGAAGCCTATCTCTCAATGGACACTTATAACGAGATACACTTTCACTGCATCTTTCAACGAGAGCCTAACTCTCGATTGACATTGTAACCGTAGTACAAATTCATGGCACACTTACAACGAAGTTATATCTCTCGATGGACATTGTTACTGAGTATATATTTCGTGCATCTTTCAACACGAAGTTTATCTACTCGACGGACAATTAATATCGAGTACATTTCATACATCTTCAAACGAAGCCTCAACCATCTCATGCATCTAGTCTCAACGAAGCACTATACTCTCAATGGACATTATAACGAGAGCGTAACATTCATCATGCATCATTCACACGAAGCCGTATCTCTCGGTATGGACATTGTACCGAGATAAACAATTTCATGCAATCTTTTCAATCGAAGTTTATCATCTCAATGGACATTGTAACCGAGTACAATTTCCATACATCTTTCAACGAAGCATATCTCTCAATGGACGAATTGTACCGAGTACAATTTCAATGCATGCTTTCAACGAAGACCTATCTCTCGATGGACATATATACCGAGTACCATTTCATGCATCTATCAACGATGCCAATCCTCTCGATTGACAATTATACAAGAGAGTACTATTTCATCGCATTTACTTTCAAGCGAAGCCTATCTTCTCGATGGATCATTGTAACGAGTACATATTCATGCATCTTTCAATAGAAGCCTATCTCTCGAGTGGAACATTGTACCAGGAGTACATTTCGTGCATCTTTCAACACCGAAGCCTATCTACTCGATGGACATATGTAAGCCGAATACATTTCATAGCCATCTACATCTAATCAACGAAAGCCTATCTCTCGAACTGGAACATTTATACCGAGTACATTTCATGCATTCTAATCATCTATCACACGAAGGCCTATTTTTTACTCTCGATTGGACATTGTAACTCGAGTACACATTCAGTGCATCTCCCTTCAATCGAAGTCCTATCTTCGATCGACATTATTCCGTAGTAATTTCATGCATCTTTCAACGCAGGCTATACTCTCGATCGACATTGTACGGTACATTTCGTGCATCTTTCAACGAAGGGCCTTTCTCTCGAGATGAGACATTGGTACCGAGATACATTTTCATGGCATACCGTCAACGGAGCGCCTAATCTCTTCGATGGACACATTAGCCTTTTTTTTTACCAAGTATAATTTCATGCCATCTTTATGTCAATCGAGAGCCTCTTTCTCGATGGCGACATTGAGTACCAAAGTACATTTCATGCATCTTTCTAACGCAAGTCCTGATCTCTCGATGGACATGGTACCGAGAGTACATTTCGTGCATCTTTCAACATCGAGGACCTATCCTCAACTCATATGGACATTATAACCGAGTATCATTTCCATGCATCTTATTCAACGAAGCCATATCTCTCGATGGACAATTGTACCGAGATAAAATTTTATTGCATCTTCAACGAAGCCATATCTCTTGCGATGGATATGCTTCGGAAAAAAGATGATGACAAATCATGTTTATTCATTCGAAGGATGAACTTCAATAAATATGTACATTTTCATAAACAATTTAATCACGTTTTCCACGAACAGAAATGCTTAATTATGAATTGTAAAAACATATCCTGCATGTGCTTATGTATATTGGAAATTTATAATAATGTGTCCCATTGATGTGTTAAGTTGTACTGTTAGATTGGGTCATTTTGTAAAACAACACATATTTACACAGGCATTTTGAGGATTCAAGGTCAGTACTTTTTTTACATAGCATATCTTAATCAATTAGATTAGGAATTTTCCACATCTCTTGATGTAGAGAAAAGTCTCACTGTACGTACCGGAAAAATTTCCATTAGGAAGTTACTCATAGTTCTAGAATATTCTGTCAGGTGACTTAACCTGTATATATATATAAAATACTAGGTTTGGTAAACAAGATTTCATTCCTATACTAAACTTTATGTTATTCAAATTCGGTCCTATTTAAGGAATTTATTTTAGTAATCCTGAATGTGTTACAGTTGTGAAAATCAAAGCAAATTCAGAGAGATGAATCATTTATATGAAATATGCATTGAATTACTATGAGTGCTCATTCTCATTCTGATTAATACTTGACTTTGCGATTTATGTGAATTCATTTAAAGATATTCTGGATTACATCATTCAGTGCATATCAAGACATTCAATACTACTGATCACCTCAGAACATTCAAGACTACTGCACATTAGGACATTCAAGCCACTGGAATTCATTTCCAAATCTTCTATATTTAGGACTTGTGATTAGGACACTTGGGATTATTGGATTAATTTGAACTTTAATTCACGTTATTGTAAGTGTATTTTGAATTTTCAATTTAAATTGTTTTGAAATAAATAGCTTGTTTGGATTTTACTTACATTGTTTGTTGGTTCACTTTCGTTCTGTTACATTATTTTAAGACCTATAGTTGTAACACATGGAAATCGTTCTATTGAGAACAATATTTTGCCTCGTTATAACAAAACAAATGGATGATTTTCCTTTCAGGACGAATAATTACCCAGTGCATGCCATGTCAATGACTGGCAACTTACTTCGCGACAATCCTAGCTTATAGGATTCTGAAGAAGAGTCCGTAAAACATTTAACAAATAAAACTTTCATGTCTATCACTCAGGAATGTGATTTTGGACTAGATGTTAGGAGGACCTTTTGTGTGGGGATCGAGTTTACAAATTGCAATGTAAATATGACAACATTGGATAATGACAACACTGGCGTCAACTGTAGTGACTAAATGCAGAATAAAATGTGCTTGGCAAGATTGATATTTTCATCGTATAGACGCTTTGAAACTGATAATTAAGTTCAATATTATCATTAACATAGACGATGAAAAGGCGAAAGCTTTAAAAATTAGTGCTTATTAGACTCGATTTTCATACGCCTTTTGGCAACTTGATTGTTATCTAAGTGCGTTGAAGAATGGGTTTTTTTTTATTTGTTCATGTTGTTGTTGTTGGGTTTTTTGTGTGTTTTTTTTTAATTTTTTGTTGTTTTTTTGTTGTTTTTTTTGTTGTTTTTTTAAGCACTGCGTAAATAGGTCATCTTCCCATCTGTCAGACAGAGAGTTACTTTTTGTGATAATACAATAAAAAAAAACTATTTTTCAGGCGAGAAGAAACTCTATGTTCAATCGTTAAATGAAACATTTAATATATTCGCCCTAAAGAACAACCATCGACCATGGGCTCAGTTTAATGTAATTTATACTCTGGATTCAATTGAAAACATTTATAAATTTTTATTCTAAAAATGACTTTCATTTATAAACTTGGAGTGAAAACGAAGAGGGTCATGAAGCCATGATAAATATAGTAATTTTGAAAGTAATGGTTAGTCCTTAATACTGCATGTATTCTTCAAGGAAACTGTAAGAAGCGAGTTCTATATAAATATTTGCGACCGAGTTAGTCAATAAGAATTTTAAGATGTCAAAAGAAAACAAATGAGAAACGTTTCTCTGCTTGAATTCCGCATACAAAAAAACGGATATGGAAGACTTTTACGTCGCAAAACTACCGTCTATACTCTCGTATACAATAGGTCGCAAATACAATACAAGATAGACCATGATCTGCCCTCGCATAATGCACCGGCAGATCAGGGTCTATGTTGTTTGTTCTACTGATTAGATCCTAACAAAACTGCATAGACCCAGATCTGCGGCGCATTATGCAGACCGGCAGATCTGGGTCTATGCGATTTTGCAGTTGGTATGAGGTTAGTACGCGAGTATGTACGGTAGACGTTTGCTCTGAAATTTTGGCCGTAAAACCCTCTTATACCCAGGTGTATCTAATGGTCACGCTATAACTTTTAACAAGCCAGTATTTAATCGGGTAAGAGAGGTATATGTCCTCTGATCGTCAAACCGTAAGGAAGCAAATGTTTCTTACTAAAACATATTTAAGTTTACATCTTAAGAAAATGTGTTCCTTAGCGAAAGAACTTGATATGGCAGTATCTTTTTTTGTCGTTTTAAATCCTGTTCTCCCCCATCCCCCTTTCGCGATATAAAATGAAAATATTTGTATTAAAAAATACACAAAACAAAACAAAAATCAAAGTTCTAATATTTAATCAAAATACCTAAATTGAAACATTGCCAAAATTTTCATAAAGAGACGAACTATGTTTATAAAAATGAATTTATCGTTTCGTCCAACCCATTTTCTCCAGATTATTTTGTAAAATTTACGTTATTTTAACCAGTAACAGCAATGGTTAACTAAGACGACTCAGATAGTAGGTTTTAAACGTATATTTTTTTTTTACAAGCAACGGTAACCAATACAATAGCTATTTATTAGCATCCGTTCTACAAGAGTAGTTTTGTACGATTGTGAAGCAGAGCCATATGAACAGTACCGTATATACTCCCGTTTAGTCTCGTCCAAATGTAAACAACATAGACCCTGATCTGCCGTTACATAATGCGCCGGCAGATCAGGGTCGTTGTTTGTGTCTACTGATTAATTCTTACAAACAGCATTGACCCTATTCTGCCGGCGCATTATGCGACAGCTAGATCTGGGTCTATGCAATTTGCAGTTGCTATACGCTTATACGCAAGTATATACGGTAGGTTATCCACATAGATTAAGATGTAAACATCCGGATTTGGAAACACGCAAAGTGAATGCGAAGAAATACATTTAGTTATGAAATTATTTTCTAAATATTAGGTACTAAAACACTAACAGATTATAATACTTTCATAGATTCCATGTAATATAGCATTGAATGGGATGAAAACTTTGCTCAAAAAAGAAAATGGGGGCAAGTGGCTTTAAAAAAAGCAGTTGGATCCTAGACTAAATATCACTTGCCCCTAAAAGACCTTACTTTTTTTATAACATTTTTACAACAGCGTTAGAAAAAGCTTTGCTCTAAATAAGAAAATAATATATGAATGTTTTAAATTGACACTTTTTCTGTGTTTATTTGCCTCACAAAATAGTGTACTTTAGAGAAAAATTGTGTGTGACCTTGTTCTTCCTAAATTTTTTATATTTCGATTGATTTCATTAAATGTAATCTTTTCTCACTGGTCCTGATATTATACCATTACCCGGTATCAATATAGGTTAATTGCTCATTCAATGTCCCTCATTAATGATTGGATCAGTAAACATTGATGCACATAAGGATTTGAAGTCTGTTTTCTCTTGACTTTATACTTTTGATATTGTTCAGTAAACATTTGAAGATGTGCTGTTTTTGCTTTAAATAGTTTCTCTCGACTTGTATACTTTTGAGCTGATTGTTCATAGAGCATTTGATGTAATGGTCTTGCGTTAAAGCAATCCTCTCGAGACTTCTAATACTTGTGATATTGTTCATGAGACTGAACCCTCGTTTCACTATTCTGCTGTAGAAGGGCTCGCACAACTAACATGATTTCCAACAATTTCATTATTCTACATAATTCACGTGTGTAATTCTTAATAAATCGTGGCCATACACCTCTGTTCTTCGGATCTCTGACTGTATGTCTTCAGCTTTGCCGATGATATTCGTCTGTCTATTCCATCATGATCTGTATAAGGGAGTATTCTGTTGACTAGAAGATAGTTTCGTTACTTGAACAATGCATAACTCTCCACATGTTGCTCAATTCGATGTTGAAAATAAATTAAGTCAGACAGCCATGGGTACTTTTTTATTTCAATCAGTAAAAACAATAGCTTCAAGTTTCGTAATTAGTTTATGTCACAGTACAGAGAGTCAGTGGATAGTCACAATTACAGAAAACACGTACTTCATACACTCAGCGGCTACCAATAGTTTGAACTAAATGGATTAAAATATAAGTAATTGTCTCTGTTTCTTTAAGATGAAAACATTGTCTTGGACTTTTTTTATAAGCCTCTATTCCCCCAATCTTAGATTAATCGTCAAACAACTATATTAAACACGGGATATATTTAACCAGTGATGCATTACCATGTAAATGATCAGCAATGGACAGCTCATTGTTCATGAACGACATGTATGTATGTATGTATTGTATGTATGTATGTATGTATGTATGTATGTACTGTATGTATGTATGTATGTATGTATGTATGTAGTCATGTATGTATGTATTTATGTATGTATGTATGTATCTATGTTGCTTAACGGTACATCAGCACAATCCTAGCCATACAGCACCGAGTAAAGTTTAGGTATCCCAAAAGATAAAGGCAAAAAGTATTAAAATCCTTAAAATACAAAGTCATTTTAAAAATACAAAAATAAACCGCACTCTTCTAAAAAGCGTCCAATACCTTCTCAACTGGAACATCATCACGAGACGCATCCGAGGGGCAAAACGGTTAACCCTAATTAGAAGCCTCTACAACATGCAGCACGGCGTATTGGGCCTTTATTCTACATCCCCAAGTCCGCATGGGGGCCATGGAGTATGAAAATGGCGTCAAGTTATGGGGTTTTCGGCTCTTTCTGAACCAGAAGAGCATGATATGTTCATGATGCGTTATTTCAAAGTGATTTATCTCGCGCGTGATATTGTGATACCCATTCATATGTCTGTCCATCTGTCTGCCCGTCCGTCTGTCCCTAACCGAATCTATAGAAGAAAAAAAAACCAAAAACACTGTTTGGAAATTCACTAATCTTGAGAGATAGATTCCCATGTGATTACCATCTACGAGTGAGGTTGTGAACATGTTACCTTTGCGATTCATAAGAGATGGTCCTAAGGTCAACTGTACAAAAGATGCAGTTACAGTGACATTTTTTGAATATTTCATTTTACCAAACCAAAAATATCCCGTCATAGCACGAGAACACATCACATATATAACGGGCTTGGGGTTACGAACCCTGGGTCAAGGATGGAGGAGATAGGTCTCTGTATTCTGCGTGGGGAGGGAGAAGGGGGGAGATACGTATTCAAAATTGTGGGGATTTGAAATAGCGAGGCATGGAAATAGTTCTAACTAGTTTTATTTGCATGCATACACCCACAAGCACAGGAACAATAACTTTTAACAAGGATATTCTCCTCTTATAATATTACTGAGATTATTTGTGTCCCTCTTTCAAATCAATTTGTAGCTTTAGAAACAAAAACTGAAATAATACAATGTTACAAAATGAATTCTTATGAATCAATAACATTGAATGTACACATAAAAGATTGAGGAGACAAAAATCACATAAATTTGACTATTAAAAAAATTATAGACAAAATGTAAAAATGTAATTGCATAGTGAAATTCTTATATATATAAATATACTATATATATATATATAATATATATTATATATATATATATATATATATAATATATATACATACTATATACACATATAATAATAATAATAATAATAATAATAATAAACGACACCCGACGGTTGCCAACGATTTATGCTTGGAACCCAAGACGTTCAAAATAATAATAAGTGGGAATGGAATCTAACAGCACAAATATTAATAATTAGCTATAAACCAGAATCCGTATTTAAGATTGCACTCACAAAAATAAAAAATAAAATATACCTTTACGACAGTGCATTAGATGCTCATATTCGATTATGCTGTTTATTTTCAAACTCCAGTTTACCATAAATCAAAATCTTTTCATTTTTGTAATTTATCCTAGTATGGCGACAGCGTGGTGGCTAATTTCACGCTTCTTTCGACTCAACAGTCCTCCACACTAGTCAAGAGTGACCACATGGTCAAGGGGGCGTGGCCTTTGATTTCCAGTCCAGTAATAATTGGCCCTATACAGTTTAATTATCTCCACTATGAGGATACGGCGGAAAGTATTTCTTTCAAAAACCAATACAAAATTTTAATTTGTCAATGACTGAGTGTTTCCTATATTGCATTTTTCATTTCACATACTTCACATATTATGCCAACTAACACGACCGCTTGGTGGAATTGGTGGAATTGATGGAACGAAGTGTAATTTGTAGGATAATAGGGGGTTAAAAGTTCGCGTTAATATAAACCTGTGTGAATCACATACCAAACCAACCATGCCTTGAATGGACATAGTGACTCCTGATTAATATCAAATTGTTGTCACACGACACTGTTGGAGGATGCTATCCACAGAGAGTATGTAGTACCTGCATTGAAACTCTAATCGCAAAACCTTGGAGTGTAGAAATTGTATATGCCTTGTCTACATACATTACATGTAAGCATAATGTATGTGTGCGTGGTAGGTATATGTACTATATGCTAGCTTTAAACGTTTTTTCATTCCAAATTTGCGATTAATTAGATGCAGAGTAATCGGATGCATCGACTTAGGGACTTAATGTTTAAATATTTAAATGATCTTAGATAGATAGATTGACCGAGAGGCAGGCAAGGCAGACAGACAGAGAGACAAATCGATAGATAGATATACAGACAGACAAATAGATAGATAGACCTAGAAAGATAGACAGATAGACAGACAGACAGACAGATAGATAGACAGACAGATAGATAGATAGATAGATAGATAGATAGATAGATAGGATAGATAGAAAGATAGATAGATAGATAGATAGAGATAGATTATACAACTTTCATATGCGTGATGCAATGTAACAAATAATTATTTTTCTTCTTTTTCTCGCAGTATGAGAGAATCATGTAATGGTTTTCATGTATTGCGACATAAGATGACACAAATTATCTCGATGTTTTAATGAAGGAGACCCTAATAATAAATCTCATTAAAGTGTTTTCTCTGGTTTATATTACAGCGAGCTTGAAAAAAAATCACATAATGAATGTGCTTGGGTTATAGATATTAGGCTGGAATTATATAGGATTAAGTTGAAAGTTGCTGCGTGCGATAAAATGAGTGTGTGTCTATGGATCTTTTTTTTCTTCTTTGTTTCACCTGTTCTCTTTCATTGCTATAGGTCTGGATAAGGTTTATCCTATAATGGAGAAAAAACGCGATATACTGTACTGAACACATTTTCCCTAAATCCTATGAAGAAAGAAAATAACCAAATATATCAGCATGTGCAGCCAAATAAATAAGGAAACTGTCTAGCTGTTCATCTCCACACTCCTAAAGGTAAGCAACTTTTTAACAGTCGCCGAAAAACTAAGAAACACCGTCGTCCCATTTGAGAGAAACTTTCTTAATCAAACTTTTGAGGTAGGTGGCAAAACGTTGATTTTATGGCAAGATTAGTTTTCAATTTCTCTCTCTCTCTCTCTCTCTCTCTCTCTCTCTCTCTCTCTCTCTCTCTCTCACACACACACACACACACACACACACACACACACACACACACACACACACACACAAAGTAAGTTCAATCTATCAAACACATATAGTTTTCCCTTTAGAATGCCAATCACAGCATGATTTCCGCCAAAAAGAAGACTTGTTGCCAAATGAAAGGAAAGCTGACTTTTCAACTTAAATAGTGCTATATACAACTTGAATAGTCCTCTATACAACTTGAATAGTCCTCTGTATACCAACTTGAATAGTCCTATATAAACTTGAATAGTCCTCTATACAACTTGAATAGTCCTATATACAACTTGAATAGTCCTCTATACAACTTGAATAGTCCTCTATACAACTTGAATAGTCCTATATACAACTTGAGTTAATGACGTCTCTTAGGTTAGGATTTTATTTGCCTTGAATTATTTTTTTTATTTTATTTTCTTATCTTTTTTTTTTTTTTTCTTCTTCGATTTAATCGGCTTCATTCTCCGATTCTTAAGCCATATATTTATCTGTAACAATATATGTTACCTTTAGACATACCTAGAAGAATATAGTAAAATTCATAAGTTTGAGATATGTTCGTAGGGGATTACACATTTCTTTTTCTAAAATAATTGATAAATCATGATATGGAGAAGGAATAAGATTACCAGAACAAGCGCTAAAAACATATGACACTTCTCAGTATGTTTCGTATGTCTAGGGTTGATTTGAGATAAATTTCTGCCACCTGCAGTTCAGATTTTAAAGATTTTCGGTGAGTAATTTTATAATTTTTAAATTATTCCGGTAAGAAAAAAATACATATATTTAAGTAAATTAAAGATAAATCTTTATATTACATTATTATGACTAGAAATGGGTTCAATTACAAAGTCTTGTAACTGAAATTTCAGCTTGTATAAGTTTCCATGGATATAATAATTTCAATACAAATATGGCACTTCTGTAAATATGAACCAAAGTTATTTTTCTCTCAAATACTTTATCTACTTAAGTATTAATAAATATTTGGTTGGATATGCCATGTCGTGAATTTCAAGTCAATTTTTACATTGACTAAAAGGAAAAATCAGTATAACTTTACGATGTTTTCGTTCTCGGTTTATTCAATATAGTGACAACAAAAGAAGTTAAAATATTCTATTCGAATTTCACAAAAAGGCCACTCGCTTATTTTGTTGTAAATAAAAAAATTTAATAAGAAAATAAGTGAAAATGAGCTTAAAATTTGGCTCCTAATTACATTGTGTGATTTAACATCGCATATAACATATATTCTTGCGAATATGCTAGTCTGCCGACGCGAAAATCTAAGGACACAATTATTGGAATTCCGAGAAAAATTATCAGTTTCTATGAGCATCAGTGATTTAAAAAAAAAGGATTATTAGGTGTAAAATAAAGCCACGTTATTCCATGTAAGGCTCTTGAACTAAAATAACCATTCTAGACCAGACATCGTCCTTGTCGCGTGCAGGCAAATTACCGTATATTCTCGCGTATAAATCTGTATTAACTGCAAACTGCATAGACCCAGATCTTCAGTCGCATTATGTGCCGGCAGATCTGGGTCCATGCAGTTTGTAAGGACTAATCAGTAGAACAAATAACATAGACCCTGATCTGCCGGCGCATTATGCGGACGGCAGATTAGGGTCTATGTTGTTTGCATTTGGAACCACATTATACGCGAGTATATACGGTAGCTACCAAAGACTCTATGAGAAACCTAATTGACTATAATAGCAAACTGAAATGCAAGGTACTCAGATCTGTGCCTAATTCACCGTTATTTAAAAACAAACATCTTCTCCTCAGCATGTTGGACTAAACTGAAATATCTTGATGACTTGACGATAACGTCATCTGCATTCATTATTCATTAAGGTATACCCACGAAATCCGAGAAAATTTCTACCCTACGAAAAATAGTGAATTTACAGTATTGTTATTATTATTATTATTATATTATTATTATTATTATTATTATTATTATTATTATTATTATTATTATTATTATTATTATTATTATTATTATTATTATTATATTATTATTATTATTATTATTATTATTATTATTATTATTATTATTATTATTATTATTATTATTATTATTATTATTATATCAAGTTCGATTTATAAGCAAAGCTTACTCACAGGAACGTAGTTCTCAAAAGTTCGATACAATTGGTATCACTATCTGGGCTGTAGTTCGAGGGTTTTTTCTTCTTTTTCGGTCTAATATCCAGGATATCAGCACTGGAGGTTGAATATCGAATATCAATGATATCATGCATTGGAGATTAATATCTAAGACTAATATGCCATTTTGTGTGAGGTATTTATAACCAGTCCTTTATTATACAACACGTGATAAAGTCTCATTCAACCTAACTTGTGAGTTTCTGAGCCCTAACTAAGCATTGGTGAGCAAAAATTTTTTAATTATTCAAAGAGTTTTATAAATTTCAGTTGGAACCAGCCCAAATGTAAGATTCTATTTATCACACGACGAAAAAATACTGATTTTATTTGACGAAACCGCAGAATATTTAAGTGAAATGAGGATGAGATACGTTTGAAGTCCTGTGTCGTGATGTGTATATAATACGTATTACACATAGAAATAGTATAATATAACGGTATATTAAATTAACTAATATTGTAGCCATGTGTTAAATGTACAATATTCAGATAAAATGCATACACATTATTTTGAACACATGTACATGTATATATATATATATAGTATATATATATATATATATATATATATATATATATATATATATATATAATGCATAATGACACTGCTTTGACTCTTTTATTCAGTCACAAAAGTTAATCCAGTCTTTAATTTATATGGTGGACAAATGAAACGAACAACTCAGATCAGAAAACAGTTGACAACTAATGTCTTCAAGAGCAAAGCTGCAAAGGCAGCGATATACACAACTAGATCTGAGAACGAAAAAACGGCTAAACCCATGTGATTCATTCCTTTTCATTAACTTATTTTGTATCAGAATCGTCGATAATATTCATTATTGAAGATGAAAACATTATTAAACGCACCCTTCCTTGAAAATGTGGATGGTAATCTTGATCTAAACATTCTAATGTTTTGGACGATGTTCTCCATGCATTTTGAATCTGTTACTGCAGCATAGAGAGACATCTCATTTTATTGCAAGATCCTATGAAGTGAATCACTTTTAAAAGAAACGTCCCAACTCAAACGAAGGAAGCAGGACTTAAACAATTAAGGAATCGCATGGCCGTGGACAATTTAATGGCTAGGATGTACAGTCCCCTTTTTAATTATAAAAAAGCAAGGTGACTAACTCAAGGTTAAGAATTATAAAACTAAGTAACTGTAAGAATAAATAAATCTATAAATAAAATATATACAGCTTATGTACGTATAATATTTCTGCTCGATTGAAATAAACAAGAAAACATAAACAAAGAAACGTACCAACAGGGCCACTAAAAGAATGAGGAAAGAACAGTAAAAAAAAACAAAAAAAAAAAAACTACAAGAGATCGTCTGTTTTTAGAGGTTAAGTTGATTGTTCTAACAATAATTGGATTGATAGAGTAGAATGAAATCAAGTCTAACATGATCGGAGGCATATATGTTCTCTCTGTCTGTCTGTCTGTCTGTCTGACTGTCTCTCTCGCATATATATATATATATATATATAATATATATATAATAATATATATATCTGCCTCTTGGTAGACTCTGAGACTTGAAATGTATCTTTTTCATTATTATATTTATATAATTAAAATTTAACATTTCAGATCAGTACTTTGTATAATGCTCTATTATGAATGAGTCGAAAGCTAGGTAACAATTACAAAATGACTTACGCAACATCAAATAAGCATACCAAAACCTATATTTAAAGGAAAACATATCTGAAACGTATCGTGCATAATGTCGGGTCATATCGGATGGAAGTCACGTCATGACCGCAGGTAACATAAAACTTAAATCAATAATACTAGGATCCAACTAGTATCGATCCTCCATCAAAATAAATACAGGTACAAGATGTTGCCTTCATAAAACTAATTTGCAGGTGAAACGCTGTATACCAATAAGATTTGTATAACTACATGCTGACATATATAAATATATTTTACAGATACGTGAGAAATTAAATTAATCGATTATGGAATCAGTGCGTGTGAAATTATTTCAGCTAGCTGATTCTGTGTTCAGAGCATTGCCCTAAAATACTAGATTGAGTCCGGTATGTTTTGTCATGAATAATCTTGCTACGTGTGTGATATTATTATTATTATTATCTATCTCCCGCTTGTTGTTGTTGTGTTGTTGTGTATTGTTGTTGTTGTTATTATTGTATGACTTGAAAACCTCGAAGTGTTAAGGGGGTAAACATTTTTGCTTGTGTCTTCTTTCTTGCGAGTTTCTGGACGTCACAGACAAGGAGATGTCTTTGCGTTTGCAACATATTTTTTTCAAAGGATATGTTCCACACAGTGCATTTTTTCCACTGTAAATTTTAAAGCAATATAAATTGCCAATTAAATTTTAAAATGACATATTTTACTAATATTCACTATTTACTACAAAATCTATATAAATTTTGAAAAGCCACCAGAATCCTCAGAATCACATGGTTCACACTGCATGATATTAATTGCATTTAGTTTGTGTAATTGCTAAAAATACGATAAATGATAGTTCAAGAGAGACACAAATCTTATCTGGGTGTTTTGGCATTATCGCTAATAAAAAAAATAAACAACCGAAAACTTTCCCAAAATGTTTATATAACCTTGAACTTGCATTGGAATAAGATGTTATAGTGGTGCAAAGGTGTCGGCATGTAAATGATTCATACCTGCTAATGCTGTACTCAAGCACTACGATAAAATGGCTAGTAGTGGTGCAAGGGTGTCAGCTTGGAAATGATTGATACCTGCTAATGCTGTACTCAAGCACTAGGATAAAATGGCTTGTAGTGGTGCAAGGTGTCAGCACGTAAATGACTGATACCTGCTAATGCTGTACTCAAGCACTAGGATAAAATGGCTTGTAGTGGTGCAAGGTGTCAGCTTGGAAATGATTGATACACTGCTAATGCTGTACTCAAGCATTAGGATAAATGGATGTAGTGGTGCAAAGGTAGTCAGCACGTAAATGATTGATACCTGCTAATGCTGTACTCAAGCACTTGGATAAAATGGCTTGTAGTGGTGCAAGGTGTCAGCACCTTAAATGATTGATACCTGCTAATGCTGTACTCAAGCACTTGGATAAAATGGCTTGTAATGGTGCAAGGTGTCAGCACTTAAATGGGTGAAACCTGCTAATGCTCTACTCAATGGTTGACACCTGCTAATTGCTGTACTAAAGCACGAGGATAAGATGGCTAGTGGCAAGGTGTCAGCACTTAAATGGTTGACACCTGCTAATGCTATACTAAATGGTTGACACCTGCTAATGCTGTACTAAATGGTTGACACCTGCTAATGCTGTACTAAAGCACGAGGATAAGATGGCTAGTGGCAAGGTGTCAGCACTTAAATAGTTGACACCTGCTAATGCTGCACTCAAACAATTAAACTTATCCTTTCAAGAGTTGTGGACTCGTCAACATAAATAAAAAAAACACCAAAATGAAACCATACAGTAATATTGATATTGCCGCCTGTAGGCACTTTGAACGTGGAGCTGTATGCATTTGGAAGGAACCCTATAATTTGAGGTTTTTGTATTTATCAGCTTTATCTTGTATTATATATACTTTTTAAAGAAATTTAACATCTTTACCTTTTATCTATTATCTTATTATACTACATGTTTGCGTATATTAGGAAGGGTTTATCAAATGTTGACAACGTGCGACAATAAACTATACTTCTTCTTGCGAGAAAAAAAAAAAAAAAAATAGTAAATGTGGGAAACACGATTATCCAAAGAAAAAAACAGGGTAAGCAGTCTAAACAGCAGGACCCCAGACGAGTGGAATAGCTCGAAACTGGGGAAAGGGGGTAGCCAAAGCAATAAGAAGTGTTTTACATGTAATTAATGGGGTCATACTTAGATTGAGATCCACGAAATATCAACTACTCTAGACTTTAAATTCCCGTCGTTCAAGCGATTGAGACAAGGTCACAGGCGCAGGCGTGAGAACAGTATTTCCGAAAACTGAAAGTACCGGAGGTACTGACGATTTTTTTTCCGCGAGGAATTTGCAAGAACAAACAGCAGACCTATCCTGAGACTCAGTTAGACAGAAACTAACATTTGGAATGTGTTTTAATGTAAAGGGTGGGAAAGCTCAAAGTTATTACACCATATCTGATTATTATATAGAGATGTCGCCACAACAGATGGGAGGAAATTTGTTCAGTTAGTAGTACCCCGGAAAAATAGGTCGCACATGTTAAAAGTAGCACACGAGTCAAGTATGTCGGGTCACTTGGAGAAAAGGAAAACAACGGATCGGGTCCTAGCTGAGTTTTGTTAACCAAGCGCGAATAATGACGTAGCGCCATTTTGAACGTCGTGTGACACCTGTCAGCAAACGGTTTCAGTGGGCAGAGTGGGGTGAGAGTGCTGTTGAGCCAAACGCCTATGATAGATACCCAATTTAAAAGGATAGCTGTATACATTGTATGTCCCATCTCCCCCTTTACTAACTAGAAAAACCGTTACATAATGACCCATGTCGATTACGCTACTAGACACACAGAGTATATCGCTTTTCCGAGTATCGAAACAGAGCTTATGGCCGAGTCACTGGTGGATATGTTTAGTAGATTAGGATTGCCAGAAGAAATTCTCACAGATTGTGGAACATAGTCTGCTTCGGAGATAATGTCCGAAGTCAGTAGATTATTATCGACTAGACAGTTAACCATTACTTCGTACCACCCTATATGTACTGGTTTAGTGGAAAAGTTTAACGGCACATTACGAACAGATGTTACGCAGATTTTACGTTACGCACAGATGTATCGCTACAAGACAAGGACAGATATGTGAATGCAAATTTATTCACTTATCGACAAGTTCCGCAAGAAAGTTTAGTATTTCCACTGCTTGAACTGTTGTATTATATAACAGTTTGTTGACCTATGCGTATCAAATGCGAGCTGTGGTCAGGTTATCATTACAGCTTGGACCTGCGAGACAAATTGTAAAATACGTGTCGTGTAGCGCACGACGAACTCGCGAAGTCGTCTAGGCGGAACGCGAGATATTGTACTCGCAGGATGAGCACTAGGAAGTTTGAAGTAGGGAATAGGGTGTTAGTTAGTTTCCCTATCAGTCAAATTACATTATTGATCTAAAGGAAAGGGCCGTACGAAAATAATGAGGTTAAGGGCGAAATGGACTACAGAACAGATACTGAGGGAAAACTTTAAACATTTCACGCCAATATGCTGAAATGATACGTTGATACGTTGAAAGAACCGAAGCCAACATAGATAAAGAAGCGTTGAATATTGTTTGTACTGCGGACATAGAGGACGAATTTAATAATGAATCGAAACAAGATACGAGTACGGGGAGATCCCATAAATTGTCTGATTGGAGGGGGAAAAGGATGGCGTAGAGAATGTTGACGTATGGCCTGAGCTAAACATAGATCAACGACGACAGATCACAAATATGTTGTCTAAATACCCAGATGTATTTACCGATAGATCAGGTCATACTGATATATTACAGCACAATATCGAATTGAATACTCCAGGTCATACTGATATATTACAGCACAATATCGAATTGAATACTCCAGGTCATACTGATATATTACAGCACAATATCGAATTGAATACTCCATGTCATACTGATATATTACAGCACAATATCGAATTGAATACTCCAGAGTATTGCCCCCGGGCGCCTCTTTAGGGGCGACTTTAAAGAAAATTGCCCCGGGCTCCTCAAACCCTCGCGCCGCTACTGGATATGTTCGGGCAATTGCATTGCATCCGCAACTATCCCTTCCACGTCGAGGCGATCAGAAGGTCTGAAATTGTTGGGGCGGTCTATATTAGTAGACTGTAAATTGTAACGTGTTGGGGCGAGTTTTCTATTGTACATTCTCCTGGAAATATAGATATTATTTCTCTTCAATTTTCACTTTCACACTAACGAGTGTATCCACTTACTTTGAGGAGGCAGGTAACGTCACGGAATCGTGTGCGTCAAGTTGCCATCGTGTTGTATTTGAATGTAATTATATTATGGGTTCTGTTGCAAGCTGTGTGATTACGTGTACCGCATCAACTATTGTGTATGCTTGGGTTATATCGGACTATCACGATGTATGGTAGACACTGCGTTGACCGACTTACTCTCGCACGTGCAAGTTTTCAGCATCATGCTTTCATGTACCTCACTGCTTGTTTTTCGTCAGTGATAGACGTGTATATAGGGCTTTATTCTTTTAGTATAGGCACATAAGGTGATGCCTTTTCAGGATGCTATCTCCTTCACGACAGTGTATATTCTTTCAGCTGCAGAGGCGTGCAATAATCATATGTTTCCTCTTTTTTCTATCATCTGCGCTTAATAGAGTATTTTACTTTGTATTTTTTCCCAGATTTCCATTGGAAATGAGATTTCACATTGCACAATGTGTCTGTTTCAGTTTACAGTTGTATTTTGATCAGAATTGACACGCTGGTATGAATACCAAGTGTTGTAAAAAAAATAGTAAATGATTGTAATTTTGTGAAATTCATCCTTGCTGTCGATTAATTCACATGTGAACGTGAACTTAATTATCATGTAATCCTATACCATCGTTTTGAACGTAGAACAGTTTTAAGGTGTAAAATAGGTCTTTTCTTCTACACGCATACATGGCCTGTATAGCGGTGGTTGTACAATAATGCGCTTCTAGTTCTTGTATTACAATTTTCGGATTTAAACATATTTTAGTTGATTTTCCTTGCGGTGTTTGGCCAAGCAATAATGGCAATGTTGTGTTGGCTTTGTGAATGCAGTTGTTATGACTTGGCTTTGCGAAAGCCAACGTTTGACCCAGTCCAGCTTTGTGTAGTCTGATGGGTCAACGATTTGACAACAGGCTCATGGTTCGTCTGCGTGGAAGTGAGACTCTCCAACAGACGAGAGGGAGTGACGTGTTGTGGATAATTTCTTGATTATCTTACCTATTGAAGTTAAGTAGGGCATTTCATGTCTGTTATGTGAACAGCACGAGTTCACTATCATGTCTGTTAAGTGAATAGTATAATTTGTTACTGAACAACATAATCTCACAATTCATGTATATTATTGAACGGAATTATTATTTTATAATTCCTTAATTTCATGACTCTTATTTAAACAGCATACTTTTACAACCACATGTCTGTAATATGAACAGCGTAATACCATTATCTCATATTCTGTTATATGAACGGTATAATACCACAATCTCATATATGTTATATGAACGTTATAATACCATAATCTCATATATGTTATATGAACAGTATAATACCATAATTTCGTATATGTTATATGAACAGCATAATACCATAATCTCATATATGTTATATGAAGGTATAATACCATAATCTCATATATGTTATATGAAGGTATAATACCATAAGCTCATATATGTTATATGAACAGCATAATACCATAATCTCATATATGTTATATGAAGGTATAATACCACAATCTCATATATGTTATATGAAGGTATAATACCATAAGCTCATGTATGTTATATGAACAGAATAATACCATTATTTCATATATGTGATATGAATGGCATAATGTTATAATCTCATGTCTGTCATATGAACGGCCTAATACCATAATATCTTGTCAGTTATATAAACAGCATGATTTCACAAATTCATTCCTGTTATTTCATATTTATTATTTAATACTCTTATACATGTTGCGTATACAGGATAATTGTGTAGTGTTGAATAAGCAAATTCTAGTCGTTCTATTTTAAGAATAGTTCAATACTGCATGTAGAATATTTCCTTGTACTACAATGTGTAAATAGGTGTCTGGAATTGATCTGGATAGGGTAAGTTTGCATTCATCATTTTTTATTTTATTTTTGTTGATAAATCTGTTTTTATAACCGGTCTTCGTCTTTGAACTGATCCAATTTCCGTTCGGTCTGTCTTGTGATACTCATTGTGTGTAACACTTTGATTTAAGTTTTAAACAACACATGTACAGAGAGTTTAGATTTTTTTTTTAAACGTGACTTTCATACTTGTATAGTTAAAGTATAGATGTATGAATTTATCATTTCTCTCAGAAAATAAACAAACAATTCCAGTTTACATAAAGCTCCCTGGATCGCCTTGATTATATTTCATTAGTTTTAAAACGATTTAAAATATTAATGCAGCGACCAGTATTTAATTCTTTTTCTTCATAATTCTTTTAGAATTTATTATCAAAGAACCAAAAGGTGACTAAATACAGGTATAATGTTTACTTAAAACAAATGTTGCCCAAAACGGCCACATTCAACTGGAAAACAGGAACATTGCAAGCGTCATTTAAACAAGATTCACAAAACATTAGACAAGCAAAATGGTTCGCTTAAAAAAGAATTACGTTATGTAAGCAGAATATGCAATTAAAAAAAAAAAAAAAAAAGAAAAGAATTTTCTATCTGACGTAAACATATTTCAGGACTTCGTTTTATTGCACAATTTTGTAAGTCTGCCTTCATCACAAACATATTTACTGTATTTTAGAACAAATATTATTCAAATCCGAAAAATTGAAAATAACAGAAATACGCATACCAAGAAATGCTCACAAAATAAATTTTAAAAAAAAAACGCTAGTAATTTCTCCATGTATCGCGCAAGTAATTCAGATTTCACAGAGCGGAAATATTATATCTTTATGTAGTTTGACGATATTTATATCTCCAAACATTTTGTAAATGTTAAGCATAAAATAATTATTAGCGAATAAAAAATCGTATTTGCGTTTAGATGTTTGATTCGATAATCGACTGGTTAATTATAGTCTATCTTTTATGCACGATATCATCGATTTAATTCCCACTTCCCATGCACAAGCCTGTACCTATTTACATAATTTTTGGGATTGGTAGAATAATCGATACGTCTGATATATGTCTCGTATTAGCGGTCGGCACATGTTATGAAGATACGTTTGAAGTCCTATAGGCATACAAATGTGAACATTAACAATGTGATTGAAGTCCTACAGGCATACAAATGTGAACATTAACAATGTGATTGAAGTCCTATAGGCATACAAATGTGAACATTAACAATGTGATATTATCTCGGCACAAAGGCTTATTTTCTAATGCTCTCATTCTAAAAGAAGAAAAAACAAAATTTTCCCCCAAATATGATAAATTGTTTCTAAATCATCTTTAAAAATATCGATGTTATAAAATTTCTTTTCTTTTCTATGATGTAAATAACTTCCGTTCCCGTTTTTATTAAGTTTCAAGAAGATGTCAACGCAAACAAAATATCCTGCGAAGCGATATTGTAAGTCATTCTTATCTGCACCTATGCTTCATTTACAAACGTCACATTGTCTTTAAGACTTAATTATGCTTCATTTACAAACGTCACATTGTCTATAAGACTTAATTATACTTCATTTACAAACGTCACATTGTCTATAAGACTTAATTATACTTCATTTACAAACGTCACATTGTCTATAAGACTTAATTATACTTCATTTACAAACGTCACATTGTCTTTAAGACTTAATTATGCTTCATTTACAAACGTCACATTGTCTTTAAGACTTAATTATGCTTCATTTACAAACGTCACATTGTCTATAAGACTTAATTATGCTTCATTTACAAACGTCACATTGTCTATAAGACTTAATTATACTTCATTTACAAACGTCACATTGTCTATAAGACTTAATTATACTTCATTTACAAACGTCACATTGTCTATAAGACTTAATTATGCTTCATTTACAAACGTCACATTGTCTATAAGACTTAATTATACTTCATTTACAAACGTCACATTGTCTTTAAGACTTAATTATGCTTCATTTACAAACGTCACATTGTTTTTAAGACTTAATTATGCTTCATTTACAAACGTCACATTGTCTATAAGACTTAATTATACTTCATTTACAAACGTCACATTGTCTTTAAGACTTAATTATGCTTCATTTACAAACGTCACATTGTCTTTAAGACTTAATTATGCTTCATTTACAAACGTCACATTGTCTATAAGACTTAATTATGCTTCATTTACAAACGTCACATTGTCTATAAGACTTAATTATGCTTCATTTACAAACGTCACATTGTCTTTAAGACTTAATAATGGAATTTTCAAAACGTATTGCCGGCCTTTCCTAAACAAACTTCTTCTATCTTGTTTGTGTCTTCAAATAAAAAAGTTTGCATGTAATTGCTTCAAATGGACTATCACAACTGCCAATGGAAATCTCAAGATGCCAAAAAATTCCAGATATTATAGAGAAGTTATTTAACGCTTAACGCGTGTATTTTATTGAATAGTACATGTAAAAAACACAATTTTCAACAACCACATCAATGTCGACCTTTACCTGGCCTGAATTTCACAAGCACAACTCAAATCTGGACGTAAACTTAAATCATAATCCAGCATCTGATTGGCTGAAATTTAAATCTTACTTAAAATTGACCAATCAAATTTCTTAAGTCTAGACTTAACTTAAAGAATTATGTTGCTGAAATTGGGGTCCTGTATCTTCGTAATGCCATTCATTCTACACAATGTCTCTCTCTTTGAGCGTTTTTTTTTCTCCCTACACAATGGTTATGTTAGCTCAATGCTGCTGGTTTTCCAATATTTCATCCTTCAATGAGGAAGTATATATATATATATATATATATATATATATATATATATATATATATATATATATATATATATATCTTTGTGTGGTTACTAACAAGCTTAGTCTTTCAATGCAGGTAATAATTTCTTACTCATGTAAATAATGGCAGCATTATTTTCTTCTATTTTTGCTATCTGATCTTACTGTTTTTCTTGCAAGTGTCATCCTATCGCTGTTCCTACACACATGATGTAACTATTATATTTTAATGATGTAATTAAATTGTATACAGTCGAAGGTGTCTTTCTTTACTTTGGTGTAGAAATATATTTATGACCTTTCGGCTCTTAGAACTTGGTTAAAAACTGTATTGATAATAAATACGCTGATTAGGTTTGATGAGATTGCAACACAAATAATCTAACAAAGTTCGTCCTTACTACTGTCCGTTTTGTTCCAGTTTTTGTATCCTGTATTCTTCTGTCTTAATAGAAATTGTAGAGAATCAGGCAAATTGGCAATTATCATAAGTCCTAACCTTCCGACTTACTGTATCAGATCTATGTTGCGTATTTGTAAACTTTATGAGAACGTGCAAATATATGGATTACGCAAAGCATTTACAAATAAAACAACACGAAACGGAAACTTCGTCTGTGAGAAAGAAACTGTATGGAAAGAACAACGAATCGGTGGACTTCCCTATCGAAAAAAACAAGCAAAACAAAACAACAAAATACAAACCGGAACTGATTTAGACATTATATTTGCTGTCATCATTGCCAGACGACCTTTGATTTTCCGATTGGAAGTAAAAATTTAACGTAACCATGTCCTTTATAGGGTTGCAGATTGCGAAATGTATGATTCATTTCATTTGGTGCATTTATTTTGGACTTCTTTAGAGTTTCGTCTCCTCAAAGAACATGGTCGTGGCTGTGGACAAATTGAAATAACTCCTCGTTGATTACGTATATACTACTGTATACTCGCGTTTAATCTGATACCAGCTGCAAACTGCATAGACCCAGATCTGCCGTCACATAATGCGCCGGCAGATCTCGGTCTATGCAGTTTGTAAGGACTAATCAGTAGAACAAACAACATAGACCCTGATATGCCGGCGCAATATACTACGGCAGATCAGGGTCTATGTTATTTGCATTTGGATGCAGTTTATATGCGAGTACATACGGTAATCTCTTTATTGGCTGTATAGCAAACCTCGGTCAACTTGCAGGGTGCAAATTTCATCACTTGTGTTCACATATAAATTCAAATATTACTTTTCGATGTATCACTTATTAATGATCTTCAGTCAATACATACTCTGTCAAATTAACTTATCTGCCACGAAGATCCACTGCTTGGTTCATATCCTTCAGGAACTAAAATTGTATTGATATTGAGAAACAGCACTTCTGAGGCTACATCTAAACAGAGATCCTGTGTGTGAACGCTCCATCATGCACAGTTGAGCTACAAGACGAATGAATTGTGACTGCTACTTATGAAAGTGCCGTTTACAAATAAGAAATAGAGTGTTCAAAGAATCTAAATACGGGAACAAAACTGTGGAGCAAATTATATAGGCTAGTAAACATTTAGCATGACACTATTTTCATTAAAAAGTCTGAATGTTGGGAGTTAAAAATAATGAATATATAGCTTTTGCTTGATTGAGATATAATTCTTTCCTATGATTGTACAGCTATTTTTGACTCAGTACGAGCATTTACAGTAGTAAAGATGTGAAAGGTTCCATTACTCTAAGAGTATGCAGTATTGCCTATGTGTGATGCCCCTCTGGTGATTTGGAATACTTTGATATTTTGGAATATTTTCCTAATTTGGAAACAGTTTTAGAGGCCTATTTTAGTCGGACAAGATTTGAAAAAGATTCCTTTACAAAATCATTTAAGCAATAGACAGGTACGATCTGAATAAGATCTAAGCCATGATGACAACATTTTTGCTCCGTTGAAGATATTATATGATAAATATTTAGGCATTGCATGTCACTCCTTGGAAGTTTATACTAACATAACTGATATAATAGCACTCTTTTCGTATCTGTCGAGAGGAATCGGAACTCTACTGAATTCTTCTTGCTTGTTTCTTTGCAAAAAAAAAAGAAAAAAGATTTTGTTTCCTAATCCTAAGAATATACTTTTGAGCTCAAACATATTTTAAAGCTTTGACATGGTTATATTTTCTTCAGTTCGTCTAATCTTGTCCTTAATATCTACCATCAAGCCCCTTCGTATTTGTCTAAATTGGAGTACAGTTGTAGGACACTTGTTCAATAAAATATTATGCTTTTCGCAAAATACGTCTAACTGCAACACAAAAGGGAAGGTGGGTAAGTAAAAGAATAAAAATAGCTACTACACATCCAACTTATTCTAGGTAGATAGTTTCTACAAAATGTTTGCATTTGCTGATTATCTCAACCAAAAAGGAGGGAATGTAGAAATACATTGGGCTTTCTTGATGGCCACACTGTAAATTGAAATGGCTCTTTTACATGAGGATGTCTGTCTGTATAAAATGTACTGACTAAAATCAACTTTAAACCAGAATAGTTTTATTATGAATGGTTTGCTAAACAAGATAACTTGAAATCATTTTAGATTGGTTAAGACTTGTAATTTGCGCTCCTATCTTGAAGAACTTGGCAATATCCCTTGTGAAAGGTGGCTCAACATTGTTCGAAATCTGCCTGTATAAGAACTGAAAGATTCCACAAATATGAATACAACGATATGGTCTGTAAAGACCTCAAACAACTAACTACGGGTTACAGTGAAGATTAACTAACAACAAGAGCCCATTTTATTTCAAATGCCCTGAACAACGAAACACAGAGACTACACGAATCAAAACGGTTCCCAACACAGCTTAAATTAATTCATCAGTTGAGGGAAACCCTTCTCTCATGCACAGAAATAGACATACTCTCTGAAAGTATGCAATATGCACATAGTGATTCAATGACATCTGGGAACTTTGCTACCACAGTGGGAGGTGACTATTACTCATCCATTATGGACATCGGTACTGAACGCAGAGTGCTTGCAAATGATGCGCTCGACAGTCAAGCAGACAGAGACATCATATAAGAACTTGACGACAGCATTAGAGTACAGAAACTGATTCAAAAGAGCACCAAGAATATATCTCAACTGACAGGTAAAACAGTGAGGATAAAATGTGACATAAAACGAAATATCTCTCAAAAAACTGCCTATGATACGAATGGCATTCCACGTGAAACAATTTGCTGTGAGTCCAGCAGTTTTAAAGATTCGAAATCAAGAAAGAGAAATACTCTGTAAGCTATTTTTACATGGTACCATGAAGTTTGTCGGAATGTATGCCAAGATAAAGCAGCGGGATTCTGAGTTGACTGAACTGTAAAAGAATGCCCACAGATGTCAACAGTGTCATTTCTAAACTCAATTCAATTAAATCTAGCATATATGAGTTCAAAGTAATGGCCTGTACAATATAATCCTGTATATGTATCCTAAAGGTAAGACTTCATACATGCATAGCATGACTCAATGACAGAATAACAAGACAACAATGCCTTCAGGACATACAGACAAAATATTACATCATGGACATCAACGTGTCTACGGACGAAGTTAGATCTGGCATACCCAGAAAGACTAATGAACTGACGAACAATACCCAAAGTGTGTTTGATTTTCTGAAACAAAATTGTGCAACTATAAAAACTTTCAGCAGACTCCCAGATGATAGATAGATCAATAAGACTAAAGACTCAGGCATACAAAGACACAACACACATGAAAAGACGAGACTGACAGCCAACAGGAACAACCATTAAATAAACTACATACCGTATATATTCCCGTATAATATATGTCCAAATGCAAACAACATAGAAACTGATCTGCCGTCGCATAATGCGCCGGCAGATCAGGGTCTATGTTGTTTGTTCTACTGATTGGTCCATACAAACTGCATAGGCCCAGATCTGCCGTCGCATAATGCGCCGGCAGATCTGGGTCTATGCAGTTTGCAGTTGGTATGGAATTATACAGGAGTATATACGGTACATAAGAAAACACTCCTGACAGGTAGTTCTGTATTAAAATTAATGAAGGTTTATGGGCTGAATTCAGATACAAAAGCTCGAACATTTCTTGAAACCACCATTGAATCTCTGAAAAGACGATTTGTCAAATATAGACTTGACTTAGTATTCTACCATAATACAGAGACCTTAAGGATATATGACATAAGATGAATGTAACATTTGTTCGCAATTTTTGCATCTTCTTGCCAGCAATGAAATCCCTGAAATGCAAGTTCATGCAGACAAATTGTACCTGCACGATAAGGACATTGCAAAGCTGCTACAGAATAAATATTCTGTTCATCCAGTACTGAAAGAAAACAGAGTCAACCCTTGCCCATCACCTGCTAAAACAAAACAGTTCGTGGAGCCGGCCCGGGTGTACCGGACATCAAATTTGCTCCCCCTCCCCCGGGGGCAATTGCCCACGCCCCCACATCGACCCCCCCCCCCATAGCGCAGCTGCTGCATAAAGGTGGCCTCAAAACGAACTGCTCCAATTACAACACTCTTCCCTGCTCTTTCAAAACTATTTGAGAAGCATGTTGCCGCCATTTTCTTGGTTAACTTAATAAATATAACATTTTACACACAGCTCAATCAGGCTTCAAAGACCATCACTCTTATCAAACTACTACGGTTATATTTACAGATGAATGGATAAACTCTATAGATAATGTCGATATTATTGTAGCACTATATCTTGAGTTTAAAAAAAGCTTTTGATCTTGTGAACCACACTATTTTACTTTTTTTTACAAAAATATATCTTTGTACAAAAATGCTCACACTCGACTTTCTCTTAGATCATATCTCGATAATCGTAAATAATGATCCATAAGACCTGAAATTATCTATCGAAGATATACGGCTGATAAACATTTCTTCTAAAAACTTCTTGGGTATTTATAAATGAAAAACTACATTGGAAGATTCATATTGATCAGCTTTGTTTAATAATTTCAAGGAAAATTACTCTGTTATAACGTATATCCTTATACATTCCAACTTATATTAAAACAACGCTTCTTTAATACCTACATTCAACCACTTGTTGACTACGATTGCATCATTTGTGGCAATGCATCAAATTCTTATATTTAACGAATAAACAAACTTCAAAAACGAGCAGCCAGATTGATATTACACGCTGTCTTCCCTACCCCTTTAAAAAAAGCCGGCTGTCTATTCATGATAGAGTCAAACACCACAAGTCTATTTTGGTATATACAATGCTGTAAATATCCTTTCCTCTATTATTAAAAATCATGTACGCTTCTTAAGCGCCTCCGCTGATGACCTTCCGTCTAGATTTAATTCGTACAACTGAAATCTGTATCATTACACCCAGTACTTGCAAAATAGTCTTATCTCTATCAACATGTTTAATACTAACTTCTGCATATACATGTACTTGTCATATATTTGTCATGAATGCATGTTTCTTTTATTTTTATGTTTCTGGTTATGTTTTGTATCGTGTGCTTGTGAACTGCGTGTTTATATATATATATATATATATATATATATATATATATATATATATATATATTTGTGTGTGTCTGTGTCTGTGTGTGTAGAAGAGTTTGTTCAGTCTTTATAATTGTATGGTGTGGTACTCACATTTTGTGGTCCTGCTATTGTATTTTTAATTAATATAAACTTTACATATCCACAACTGTTGTTTTGTACATGTAAATACGTTGAGACCTAAATGGTAGACTTGCTTATTATCAAATGTATAGAATAAATAAATAAATAAATAAATAAATTTACTATTAAAATGTTTAAGGCTTAAGATCATTTGTCTGGATTTAGGATCTTCTCAGTCACTTTTAAATGACAACAAATACCTGTGGTATGACAAACTCCAGACAAAACTTTTTGTCTGCTACTACCTTGTTGTTTGATAATGGGTCATACAGATAGGTTGACTGATTCAGCCAAGAATAACAGCATTGCGTTATTTTGTCATATCTTATGTGACATTGCCAGGTTTTTGCCTATGGACTTAAATCTGAAATAAAGTTATTATTATTATTATTATTACTGAACGGTCGTCATCTGTACTGACAAAAATGTATTGTAGTCATAGCAACCAAATGATCCATTATTAGATATGGGAAAAATGAAAGCGTATATTTGATTTAAGCTCTGTGTATCACCTTTACGTGTCACATGTCATTAAGTCAGACAAAATTAGTAAAACTGAAGGGCAAGAAAACAATCATAAGTAAAACTACTCCTCTGATTTCTTTTCGATCAATAAATAGAGATAAGTAATTTTTCCGCTCAAAGTTGAATTGATTACTTAAAAACCAAATCAAAATTATTAAATAAAATTACTACATAGGATATAGCAGACGGCATTTTTGTAATAAGGCTGTTGACCAGTATATCTTTAAAAAATATTAAAGATTATATTATTTTATTTGCGCATGAATATCGGAGATATTCGTCGTAAAATTATACTGTAAAAAGATTACATTTAAGTTCTGAATTTGCAGGTCGGCCATCTTAGAAAAACCCCAGCTGACTCGGGGACGTAGAATAGGCTGCGCGCGGTTTCCTACGCGTCGTAAATGGCGACTAATGCAGGCAGGAGCTGAGTTGGCTCAATGGTTAGCTGAATACTACCATTGGATCAGGTCAGGACAGCTGCCGTGATATGACTTTGGGCTAGCCGCTTTACTCTAATATCCTCAGCGCTAAATAACCTACTTGTATTGCTGTACCGTAAAGCGGCAAACCAAACCACTCTAGAAAAATTGACTAAAGTAAATGCTATCATATTTCGGGAACTAACATTACGTCATTCCCAGTACATAAATCTTTAACGTAAAACGATGAAGATTTGCATAGAAATCAACACTTTATTTTATATGTTCTTCAAAGAAACTGTGTTAAGAAATTATTTTGAACCATTGATTAATCAAGTGTAAGAACGGTGAGAAAAGGAATAAAGTATTAAAGGAGTACAATTGTCTCACTCCAGACGTTATAAAACAAACCGATTAACAAACGTTTGACGTCTTAAAATGCTAGAGGTTACTAAAATTTTGTTGACTGCAATTTCCTAATAAAATCTCCCAAAGGGTGGCGTAATTAATTTTACTAAAGCTGCTTTTATACTTTTGTTTTCTTTTCTTCATTAGTCAGAACGACATGTGGGTATCCCACCATCTCAGCATAATACGTGAAGTTGAGATTGTTTATGGTGTTGCTTCAATACAGAATTTCAATTGGGAAAGAATATCATTATTGTGTACCCTCAAACTAGTCTCGTTAACCAGACCTCACGCGTTGCTTCGTGCTTTTTCTAGCCATGCGAGGGTCTGTTAACAAAAAAGAAGAAAAAAATGAGAAACAACAACCGAGTTTTTCTTGTAACGCCAGAGCCAGGCTTTCCTCCAAAAATGAAAAAGGGATTGTAATTGGCTGATGAGATGAGATGTATTACGTCATTTGATGATAAATTGACGTCGCATTTCACGTTCACATGGACATTTTCACTGGCTGATTGAGGTACACCTCCTGCACCGGCGTCTGTTTACAATAGGATTACAATGATCGTGGTTGGGTATTTATCAATGTGTAACTTTACCTAACCACTCACAAAGTAAATACTTTATATTAACTTTGTAAGAGATTTCGTAAAAGTTACACTTCAATGAATAATCAACCATGATCATTTAATCCTTGTAATTCCAATTGTCCTCCTTGCTGTTATCAAATTAGCGGATTCCATCAACAAAACATTTGAATTTTGGTAGCACGTAGTTTTCTTTCATGTGCCTCTTTGCATGGCACCAGAATGCCTAGCCCCATCTTCGCTAGTCAAAGTGTGTCGATGTACTTCGTTCATCGTCCATGTGGAACTAAATGGATCAACAACCCTTGGCTGGCGAAGATGACCTAGCCCGTACACAATCACAACACGATAGTTAATGAGGATCACAATAATATTTTATTGAGCAAATATACTTTACAAAAAACATTCGTGTCCTCTACTTTTGTTTCATATGAGCATGACCCCGAAAAACAACCGCTGATTGATTCTGCAAACTCAATGTCGAAGCAAAACTGCAGTAATTTATGAAAGTAGAGTTGCTTGCAAAGACTGCCATATCCTTTGGTTACAGAGTTGAGTGTTGAAGTGCATGAAAGAATGTGCGATTACAGCATTTGAACTTCTAATCGGAGATTTAATTTGGGATTGAAGAGTGGGGGGGGGGAAGTGAGGGTAAGGAATTGAAACAGACCAAGCTTTACTGCAAGGACATTGAGAACAGATTGGGAATGGAACTAGTCCCCATAATTTACCAATGTGCTAAATCTTCCAGATCAGTATCACGTGATCGTTTATGGCAAATCACATGGCAGAAAACGCAGTCCATTCATAACAATTATAATGATAAAGTAGTTTTAAATTACATTCTTTCAAATCTTTCAATATAATTTTGTCTTGAATAATTTTGACAAAAAATATTCCTATAAAAATTCGAGATAGAGAGATAGTTATGTAGTTTCACATCAACAACATTTTACCAAAGCGGCTTCTATTGCTAACAGAGATCAATGAAGCATTTTACCAGATCCTCGTATGCCGGAGATCCCACGGAACCAGACTAGCTCTCAAACAACCATTTAGTAGTAAAGGATGAGATTTTTTATATTTGTTATAAACGTTTTCATGGTAATATCATCAGGTAACACCCTTGTACCGGTTTTGAATAAAAATCCTCAATAAAAAATTGAAAGATCTTCGTACGGTTATAAACTACCATAAATCTGGAAATATTTGCAGCAGACATTTTCTTACAAAAATTGCCCTAAAAATTAAACAACACTACTATGATATCTCTTTTAGACTACGACCCCAAAAGTCCTGGTCAATTTCTATGGAATCATACTGTCAACCAGTTTCTTTAAGTGCGTCAACCTGCTTCTGTATACATGTTGTCACCTAGAGAATTTTGTAGACCAGCAATTAAACATCCTTTTCTTTCGAATTAAAGTCTTTGAATAGTGCATCAGGTTACATGAGACTTTTATCAAATGAAAAATCACTGAACCTTTTGATATCTCTTTGTAATACTAACCTGTAAATGAGAAAGTCACTGCCGCACATAAATCAAAAGGTGTGCGTCGGTTTAATTTGTATCACATCGTCAATCAGTGTATGTAAGAACTTCGACCTGTTCTTGTGCACTTTTTGAACAAGTAAAGAATTATTAGACTTGCAATTCTACAGCTTTTTATTTTAAACTAAAATGTTTGAATCATGCATCGGGGTACATAAGACTTTTTATCAAAAGAATAATCAGTGAACCTTTTGATATCTATTCGTAATACTAATCAGTGAACCTTTGGATTACTATTCGTAATACTAATCAGTGAACCTTTTGATATCTATTCGTAATACTAATCAGTGAACCTTTGGATATCTATTCGTAATGCTAATCAGTGCACCTTTGGATATCTATTCGTAATACTAATCAGTGAACCTTTTGATATCTATTCGTAATACTAATCAGTGAATCTTTTGATATCTATTCGTAATACTAATCAGTGAACCTTTTGATATCTATTCGTAATACTAATCTGTTAATGAAAAGGTATTAAAGTATAAACAGAAAGAAAAATCAAAATCATTTATTACCTGAATTCATAAAACATTATAGAAATAAATATTATCAATTTAGTAAAATCGAAACATAGAATTACGCACAATTATCCACATTTACTGTGTGATAAATCTTATTACAAAAAAAATTTCAACTTATATTTGTGAACGGAAAACTTTTAATATTTGAGGTTATCCCAAATCTTACAGCAATACACGGTTCTGATGGTCCAGTAGGTTGCAATTGTGATCTCATTTCACACCAAAGCAACATAAAAGGATCAGCGTTTACAAGCAGCTTTGGTCGTTTGCTTCAATTTGTTAAGCAGAGCGACGTGAACAATGACTGAACCCACAAGATCAGTCAAGCTTGTAAACAAGAGCTTTAATATGCAGGAGATTTATTTCATTTTGAAATTAAAAGTCCCGTCCAGTTGGCATATCTCACTGGCCATCAGAAGAAACGTTTTTATTTATTTATTAATTTTTATAAATTTTTTTTTAAAGAGATCTTGAGAGACAATGAGCCACTGAGCGATACAATTAACTGTTATTACATTCAATCGCACGAAATATCAATGGGTTCTTAGTATCAAATTGGTCCTGTAACTGTAATAGTGTTTCAAGCAATACTTGTCACTACAATCCTACTGTGTAAATAGGGCAAGAAAAGGACACTGTTGCAATGCAAAACCAACACCACATATGCTGGTCCAACTATAATCGGTTTTACAATGTATCGTTTGATCAGCGCGCATTCGATGCTTATTGATACAGAATTGTGATTTATATATTTCCATTGTTGTGGTGACTAAAGATTGAAGACATAACATGTCTTTGGGAATGAGCATATTAATACCAAAGTTTATTGATATATGCGCAGTGCTCTTATTAGTCTATTGATATATGAGCAGTGCTTTTATTAGTCTATTGATATATGCGCAGTGTTTTTATTAGTCTATTGATATATGAGAAGTGTTCATATTAGCCTATTACTATGAAACAATATTAGTGCTAATAAAACTTCACCTATCTGATATTAGCCATCTGAGGTAACCATATACGAGATATACCCGAAGTGACCTTACACTTACCATATCTATAAGATGTTTGATCATTTTGAACTGTTGAAAAGCATGTCATCATCATCATCGTCGTCGTCATCATCATCATCATCATCGTCGTCGTCGTCATCGTCGTCATCATCATCATCAACAACACCACTATCGTCGTCGTCGTCATCACCATCATCATCATCAAATATGCTTACACTCTAACTAGAAGTTCAATCTTAGAGACACAAGTTTAAGAGGCTTTATCAAATTAAGAAAGGTCGCGAGGAATTATATCTTATAAAAAGTTTCCCATACTCTGAAATCATAAGGCCTACTATGTAAAAGTTTCGCTGTTTATAGTAAAATGAGAGCAATTTAATAATGATTGAATGATTTATTCAAGTTGATTGGCACAACCAATTAAGAAAAGGAGTTAGAAGGGATACATTACCACCCTGACTTTCGATACCAAATTGTATTGAGTAGAAGTTACAATATTATGGATCTCAGTATTAATTCAAATTAGGTGTAAAGCAGGTCATAAATCTACATTTGGAAATAAATGGAAAAGAAAATCACATGCATCAAATGTTGCGAAACTGGTAAACTTCTTACAAAACAATCCATCATCAGGCAGGGTCTGAAGATTTTGTTTCTGTGATAACTAAAACGAAATTCCTTTCGCCGCAGATGTTTGCTGATCATTTTGAGATGAGACTGACGTTATGAAAACGATAACCCATTGATTGTGTTAAATTATTCCAGCAAAGCGACATCTTGGTGCCCGGTCTTATGCTTGTTAGGTTACAATTCTTTTCAACCGTCAAGAGTGACCACTGGTCAGGTTGATGGGACTTTTGATTTCCATATTTAAGGTAATGAGACCTTAAACCGATTAATTATCTTTGAAGGACAGTACAAAAAAATATCTTTTCAAACTAATTCATAATTTAAATTGTGATTATGTTTGCGCCTTTTATTGCATCTGTCTTTCCGTGTTTCACACATAATTTATGCTATTTTATATTAAACATGAAAACGACAATCATTGAAATGAGATTTAATTTTGAAGCACGTGGGCTGACAGAACGTGTAATAAAAGAGCTCGACAAAATATTCATTTTTCGCCCTTTAGCATCAAATTTTTGGATAATACAGATTTTTTTTTTATCAATCCTTTAAAAAAATGCCCCCAGTGGCATGAATCGAAAATGGAATTCTTAAAATGTTGAGATTTGTAAAATTATAACTACATACAGTATTATGAAAGGTCTTATGCTCTTTTCGACTGTGGCAAAGCAGTTCTGTGAGGACCAAGGTGTGTAGTTGTTTTGTTTATGTTGTGGACCATGGAACTAGATATTTCAAGAAGGCGCGATGAAGAAACGCATTGTCTACTTCCGGATTCGAGCACGAGTTCAGGTTTCGGAGAAGAACTCTATAAACCACTCGGCTTTGAGGGCACACTTCACAAAGGAAAGAATTGGTACTGCAGATTTTGGACCCACGGCTTTGAGGGCACACTTCACAAATGAAAGAATTGGTACTGCAGATTTTGGACTTACGTGCTACACGAATGTCTTAATTTTATACTTGTTACATGTATATTAGGATAGACATTTGTTTCTAAGACACAGTCTAACACAAACTTGTCTCACTGGCCGGAGTTCTACTTGTCCCACTGGACGGAGTTTTACCTGTCCAACTGGACGGAGTTCTACTTGTCTCACTGGACGGAGTTCTACTTGTCCCACTGACGGAGTTCTACTTGTCCCACTGGCCGGAGTTCTACTTGTCCCACTGGACGGAGTACTACTTGTCCCACTGGATGGAGTTCTACCCCCATTTCCAGATATCCTGAATCAGCAACTCTTAAATAATGCTGAGAATGTAATTCTCTGTGACACTACGTAAAAGGGAGTCATGTACATCACAGTGGCATCAAAGTTCCAACATGATATATATATATATATATATATATATATATATATATATATATGTGTGTGTGTGTGTGTGTGTGTGTGTGTGTGCGTGTGTGTGTGTGTGTTACAGTGCTTGTTGGATAGGTTCAAACACAACAGGGAGAACTTGCAAGCCTAGCCCCGTGTAATTTGGAAGAGACCACATTAACCAACATTACAAACACTATGATTTATTTATTATTTGCCACCATTTATTATATATATATATATATATATATATATATATATATATATATATATGTGTGTGTGTGTGTGTGTGTGTGTGTGTGTGTGTTACATTAACCAACATTACAAACACTATGATTTATTTATTATTTGCCACCATTTATTAAAAAAACTAATTGCATTTAAATTGCTTTTCATAAAATTAAAGTGAATACAAAAATATTTTGAAGAGAAATATTATTGTAACTATTTTATTACTGAATTGAGTATAAATACATTGTACAAGGTAACGTAATTTTACGTACGGTTGCGTCATGATAGACCTGCTGTGACGTCATGTTATGTAGCAAGATCATCCAAAGCAATGCATTTACATAGGAAGTCATTAGCTTGGTATATACTAATGTGGGTTTGAATACTATAAATTTTGCCAAAGAGTATTACATTCACAGATGTATTACAGTTGTTGATTTAGTGTTTCTGACAGTTCATGATTATTGATTTTCTTTTTGTCGATTTTAGTTGTAATAATAAATGTCTAGTGCTGCATCTTGTACATAGATTCGTATGAAAAATTCTCCTACAGAGTTCAGCCTCGATAATTTGTGAAAACTTACTCTGTAGTCCGATTGCTGTTTTATAATCAAATGCAATAAAGTTGTTAAAACGAAATTTGTTTGCCTAAATTAAATTAAACTTCGTGCCATAACGTTATGGGGCAAATAATTGTGCAAGAAGTGTCCCAACCGAGACGGAAGTAAATTACATATTTATTGGAAATTCTTGGAAAAATTACGTCTTTCTAAGTGCATCAGGGGTTAGACGTCGATTAATGTGGGTAAAATATACATTAGGATATTATCCCAATTAATTCTCTTGAACTGAATAGCTTTTCAAGACCAGATACTCCCCACTGAAGAAGAAAAAAAACACTGCGAACCGTAGTCTTCCATCCAACTGGGAGCCGCTGTAGCTCGGTTGGTAGAGAGTGGGATTCATAATGCAAGGTTCGAAGGTTCGATACCTGCCCAGTCCAGCCTTGGTCGGCTGCCTCGATGTGTTCATGGGAAAGGAGCTTAGCTCCCATTACCTTGGCATGCTGTAGTTAATAATGTGTTAAAATTACCTTAAAAAACAACAAAAACAAAACAAAAACTTACACACCAACGTTTTTTTAAGATATTAGTATAGCGGCGCGTGAATGTTAGCTAATTAACAGACAACCTACGGAGAAACTTTAATGGATTATACGGCAATTAAAAATTCAGAAAGCTAAAATCTGGGCCAGATTTCCCAATAACTGAAAACCTCTTTTGGTCTATATTTCCAACTAATTTTAAAACATATTGAAAGATTGAAAACCATGTGGTTTATGTTCGCAATCTGCACTGATTCGTTAGACAAGACGTAGAAAGCTAGCAAATAGGATTTCTCCAAGAGGAGGGACACGTTGTTACAATATAATTTCTCCAAGAGGAGGGACACGTTGTTGCAATAGGATTTCTCTAAGAGCAGGGACACGTTGTTACAATAGGATTTCTCCAAGAGCAGGGACAAGTTGTTACAATAGGACCTCTCCAAGAGCAGGGACACGTTGTTACAATAGGATTTCTCCAAGAGGAGGGACACGTTGTTACAATAGGATTTCTCCAAGGGGGTGGGGGGAGGTGGCACGTTGTTAAACTAGGATTTCTCCAAGATGAGGGACACGTTGTTACAATAGGATTTCTCCAAGAGGAGGGACACGTTGTTACAATAGGATTTCTCCAAGAGGAGAGACACGTTGTTACAATAGGATTTCTATAAGAGCAGGGACACGTTGTTACAATAGGATTTCTCCAAGAGGAGGGACACGTTGTTACAATAGGATTTCTCCAACAGCAGGGACACGTTGTTACAATAGGATTTCTTCAACAGCAGGGACACGTTGTTACAATAGGATTTCTCCAACAGCAGGGACACGTTGTTACAATAGGATTTCTCCAAGAGGGGGGGGGACACGTTGTTACAATAGGATTTCTCCAAGAGGAGGGACACGTTGTTACAATAGGATTTATCCAAGAGAAGGGGACACGTTGCTACAATAGGATTTCTCCAAGAGGAGGGACACGTTGTTTCAATAGGAGATCTCCAAGAAGAGGGACATGTTGTTACAATAGGATTTCTTTAAGAGGAGGTACACGTTGTTACAACAGGATTTCTCCAAGAGGAGGGGACACGTTGTAACAATAGGATATCTCCAAGAGGAAGGAAACGTTGTTACAATAGGACTTCTCCGAGTATATGTGGGCGGACCAAACTGACAAAAATATATATACAATTTAAGAAATAATATAAACAAAATATATGAATTAGGTCGTTCTCTTCTCATGAAAAATAAGTTTTGAAGATCAATAATGTACAATTTTTCCATATCCATTTCAAAATGCCTAACCTATAGAATAGAAATTGGTTTCTCGAAGTAAGTCTTGTTACTGAATTATATATCATTTTTCTTTTAATAATGGTATAGTTTATTAGTTTACGATCTCTGTTCTTAGTCTAACAGCTGTCATCTTGCCGTGAGTACACATACGGTAAATTGGATCAATATTTCACTGAAGCATTAGTCATGTCACGTGATTCAGCGCGTGAGGGTATGAACTTCTGACCTAGATTATATGATTTATTTTAGAGTCAATACTTTATTGACTGTTAATAACGTCAGGGCATAAGTACTTTGGCGATGTCACGCATAACCTAGTTTCTGACTGGTTCGGGGAGGGTTGTAATTTAGAAGGAAATTATTTCGAAATACCCAGTTGTTTATCAAAGACGTAGTATGGGTTTTATTTCGATTCTGCGTAGTAAGAGACTATATAATAGGATTTATAGCAGCATTCTAGCATTCTTCATAGCTACACTGGATTGAAATTGTCATAAACGAATTTGGTTTATTTTGTGTGTGGATATTCTATTTTTTATATATATAATCAGTATACAGTACATTCTGGATTAGTACTGTGTCTTAAACTTTAATAATTATACAGCTCCGTGGAATTATCGGAAACATTTCTAGAACTTGTGTTATTCCATATTCACGAGGACTATTTGGAATTTATAAAACTTGGATATACTGAATCTTAAAAACACATCAGTACAGTCAAGGTTTCATTTCGGAAACCTACTTCATTCGGAATATTGGATTAACTTCCAGATCAGTGAACTTTAGAACAATTTAGGACTTTTAAGGACATTCTATATTGTAAGTTATTTTTAATTCTTACACTTTGATTATTTGTTGAAATATTTTAATATTTTAGGAAATTAAATATTTGTATTTTAAATCTTGAAAGCTTGTTTGATTCTTTTCTTTTGTTACATTACCCCTAGTCGTAACAGTCTTGATAGTTCTAATTCCCACGGTACAGTAAGTCTCTCTCTCTCTCTCTCTCTCTCTCTCACTATATATATATATATATATATATATATATATATATATATATATATATATATATATATATATATATATGGGGGGGGGGGTGTGTGTGTGTGTGAAATTTAATGTCCTAATTGTTGTAAGCCTCTTGACGTGTTTCTCTATTAGCTTGTATTATGAATAAAAATGTCTATACATAAGGTTGTATTTTTCGAATATGTGCGTAGTAAAAATGAATTATAAGACACTTTAAAGTTCATTAACAATGACAGATTGACTAGTAAAACCCAATTAACGCAACTTAATCAATACTTAAGATAATATACCTTGCAACACATTGCGCATTATGTTCGGATCATATCCAATATCCAATTGATGTCGCCTTATGACTGCTGGTAAAATAAAACTTGAATCAATAATATGAGCCTACGAAAGGATGCCGTTCTCTCCCAATCAACAAAACTTCAAAAACAGGATGTTACCTTAATAAAATTTATCGTCAAGACAACATCTTGCACATCGGTAAATCTTTTAAACTACATGCTGACAAATATAATTACGTTTTACAGATATTTAATAAACTAAATTGGTCGATTATAGAATTGATTTTGTGTAAGTATTTACGCAGGTCGCCATGCTCCGTTCTCGGTACATTGCCCGATAATGTTTTTAGTCCAAATATATGTTTGACATCTTCACTCATTTTGCTACTGATTTTCTGTTTCCTTGTAGCAACACGAAGAAGAAGAAGAAAAGTCACTGCATGTTCAAACACTTTGTACTTTTAATGATTGTACTGAAGATTTGAAAATGAGCTTAATTTTGAAAACATACTTTTAATGGCTGTACTGAAGCTTTGGAAACGAGCTTCATTTTGAAAACATAAGATTTGGAAATGAGCTTCATTTTGAATACTTAGTACTTTTAATGGCTGTACTGAAGATTTGGAAATGAGCTTCATTTTTAAAATATACCCTTCAGATACTTTGGCTTCTAAAAATATTCAGTTTTATATGTAACAGAGTTGTGTTTATTCAGTGTTATATGTAATAGAGTTGTGTTTTATTCAGTTTTATATGTAATAGAGTTCTGTTTATTATTTTGTCATGTCTTTTTGTATTGATTGTTAGTAAAATAGCAAGAAAATAAAGACATAGAGACAAACATAGATAGATAGATACTAAGGGGAAACAATTAATAATACATTCCATTTGAATGTATATATTATTAGAATCCTTTAACAGGTACACAGTTATTAAATAATTATATTCCGTGAAGCTTCTCCCCTTCAAACTTTTGGTTTGAATGAATTGTTGGTTATATTATGCAAATATGTCAACAATTAATTAACAAAAAGCCCTATTGCGTTAATTTGTAAGAAACGTTTATTTTAAAACTGTGCCATTAATTTGCCTTATATCTGTAGGATGTATTATTTTTGCACGATTTATTACGAGCAACACTGGAAAATCTTTGATGCCTGTTAGCAAATGTTTCTATAGATTACTCTCACTACACAAACAGGTAAGTGTCTTTTGGTGAAAAATAATGCATCAAAAGGAAAACTTGTTAAAATGTATGATTTCTACCAGTAGACATATATGTACAATACATAAATTATCACAAAAGTTGCATTCCAAAACATTAAATATACTAGTATCTAGTTGCATACCAAAACATTAAATATACTAGTATCTAGTTGCATTCCAAAACATTAAATATACTAGTATCGAGTTGCATACCAAAATATTAAATATACTAGTATCGAGTTGCATTCCAAAACATTAAATATACTAGTATCTAATTGCATTACAAAACATTAAATATACGAGTATCTAGTTGCATTCCAAAACATTAAATATACTAGTATCTAGGAGCTGTGTAAAGCAGTCCTTTAAGTATAGTCTTAATTAAAGTCAGAATTAAGGGGCTAAGCCAGAATGTTTTCTAGGAGGATTCGATTTTGAGAAGTGGGGGTGGTTCATGTGATTTTAGAAGTCAACTTTCTCTGTTTTTGACTGTAAGTGTACTTTTTTAACTGGAAGAGGGGGTTCGATTGAACTCACTGAAATACCTATACCCCTTTCTAAATCCGACCCTGGAAATATTAGAGTGATATCAAAGGTATGTGATATATAGCAGAGAAAATGGCACGATGTCATTTCGCTGTGATACTTTACATAACATCTCGAGTTCCGTCATGTTTTTAAATTATACAATCCAGCACGCAAAACAGACAGACAGACAGACAAGTATTTTATTAGTCTCACTTCATGTACACCCAAAGGTATAAAATCATCAAAGAAACTAAAAGATAACATGCATGAACCATTCTATTGAAAGTTTATGAGAGACATTTGTACGTAAAACATCTTTACACATAAAATATACAAATGCACATATGAATACCAATCTAACAGTGGCCATGCGTAACATCTCATTGGCATGCATGACAAGCTAATCCATGAGTAAAACTAATACTACAGCAAACCTATCTTGAAAAAAAAGCGTGTAAGGGTGCACATTTCTGTCGATCTATAAAGAGCACATTAGTTTTGACATATCAATTAATTAGATTTATGAGGAACGGTACCGTATGAAATCGCTAGACTGCGAGGGGTTTAATGTCCCTGTTTCGGGGGCGAGATAGATTCTTAATTAAGCATTCGTTTATTCAACGGTCAGACAGATTGGAAGGAAAAGGTTAACTTCGATTTTGGTATCAAAAATGTCAGAGGTGAGAGGGTACAGAAACCATTTGTTAGCTAGCTGAAGTTGAACTATCCTATTGACATTCTCCAGAATCGGTTATTTTAAAATCTAGAGGGTCACGCTGACCGAATTTGTCGCATATTTATAAAAGGCGGTAGATATATTTAATCTGATTGGCTCCGCTAAATAAGGGGCGTGTTTCCCAGACGAAATTTTCATGTTTTTAATATGCCCCTTCGCAAATTTAGTCAGTCTAAGTTTTTTCTGCAAGAGAAATAGATTTGACTCCGAGACTGAATTTAGAAGAAGTTCTCTCGTAAAAAACAATTATTCAAGAGACAGATGACTGGAAAGTTGACGGACACAATTCTGGCGGTAGAAGCGAGCAAGGCTTGAAAGCACAAGGTATTTGCATCAATCTCATGTAATTCGTTGATTCCAATATAATTAGTTGCTTGAATTTATTTGTTTATATTTGCATGAATTTTTTGTTTAAATTCGTAGATCAAATTTCTTGATATGAGTATATCTATTTGTTTGAGTTCATTTGGTCTGAATTGGTACAATAATCTTCTTTATTTGAGTTTGACGAATTGTTTGAATTTATCGTCTTGATTGTTATTAAAAATCGTGTACTCTAAGAATTTCATGCATTACTTTATTTGATACAAGTTGTCTTAGATGATTTCGTGTATGATAAAGGACTTGAGTATTCACTGAAATTAATGTAGTTAAAGCCATGAAGTGAATTTCATTGATTCATTTGTATAATTGAGACGGGAACTGAACTGTTATGTCTCGCTTGATGTTAATGTGAATTAATGATGAAATAGCCGTTAGAAAATACATTAATCTTATGAAACTAGGTTTGTTTATGGTCTGTCCAATTTGGCTCTGACCAGATAGCCTTTGGTATCTGTTTTGAATTCCGATAGGACTATATCTGACGTAACGTGAGTGGAGTAATGCTCTACTCCAGAAGGATATTTGACAGAAGATTTAGGTTGCTTCTCTGTTTATTTTGGAAAGGGGAAATAGCTCCATCCACCCACCTACGTATCCACGTATCTACGTATCCACCTACCTACCTATCCACGTATCCACCTACCCACACAAAGTAGAGGGCCGACAGAGGCGAGATAGAGAGGTGAGGAAGGGAAAAATCGAAAGAGCAAAGAGAACAGCAACGGTGAATTTGGAGGTCCAGCGTTAACCAGGTTATGCTGTTATGCAGGGGCAATGACTTCGATTGTACAACTCGATTCTATGATGAACTAATTCTATCCGTTTTAAACAGATCGCTATTTGCATAAGTATATTTGTGTTGAAATTCAGTAAATGATTTATTTCAAAATGAAGAGTATCTTCCTAATGTAATGTATTTTCCCTGTTTGTTTATGTAATTGAGTAAATTGTTATATTTCATGAACGGGGGCTCGTGTTATTCTGTTCTATATATGCTCAGATCTCTATTTATTCCATCATATAGTTTCATATTTATATTATTATTTACTCGATCCGGGCAATAACACCGAGGTCGATCATCCTCTAGATAACTATAACCAACCAAATAAAGCGGACACCTTGTAACGAGGGTAGTTCCGCCACAAAGCGTAAGTTAATTAGTTAATTAATTAATGCCATTATTAATTACTTTCCCATCATTAGATTTGGGGGGGGGGGACTTTTTATATATTGATGTATAGGCCTTCCCAAGCATCATTACCATCACAATCAATTCTGTTGCAATTTGTCCTGGGTTCAAGCCTCTATTTTGAGTAAATTTACTGGACTATTGTTATAGATCGCTGTTTTAATGCTGAGATGAGCTCATTTCTTATGGACGAAGAGACTGACGATTATATTGTCTTGTAAAGTCTGACATCTAGCAAACCAACAATAAATATGTTACCTACGAGTACATTTACGAATTTATCTTTATTTCTTTGCGTAAAAAGTGTTTAACACTAAGGAATTAGATTTGAATACAAACGTGGCGTAACTAACCTAATTTATCTTTTAACGCTATCAACAGATTGGAATAGGAGTTTACTTTCAATAATGTTTTTCTTTTTGATAGTTAAGTAGTTTTTTATGCAAGTGTTAATGAAACTGACGGAGATTGGAAAGACAGCCTCATATATTTCAGAATCTTTGTAACGTGGTCTATATTTTTTTCTTCAAAAATTTCCCCCCGCTTTAAATATCATAACTTTACAGGCTTTGGATATGGGATGGAGTGGGTGGGAAATAAACCGAGCTGAGCTGTGTCATTTTCCCTGCTTACAGCGGAGACAAACAGACCTCTGATAAGTTAACTGACTGGACCAGTTAAAGGCCCAGATTGGACAGTTACAGGCCTATTTGACAGTTAAAGGCCTGATTGGACAGTTAAAGGCCTGATTGTTTGTACCTGGGACTAGTGTCACATCATAAATAGGTGTAGCCTGCTGCTTTTGAAAACACATGACGTAATCTCTAAGACCGTATTAATATATGATATTATAAACGCATAAAATAAACGCTTGAATATATTGAATATAAAATATAGTTGAGACCATAAGAACATCTCATTGACATGTATATCTATAAATATAATATAATAATACTAATACTACTATTAACTACTACTACTACGACTAATAATAATAATAATAAAAATAATAATAATAATACTACCACTAATACTACTACTACTACTAATAATAATAATAATACTACTAATAATAATAATAATAATATTAAGAAGAAGAAGAAGAAGATATGCAACCGATATACATGTAAAAGTGCCATAAAAACCATGTCAAAAGACATGTATTCTAAAAAAAAAACTATTTCTTCATATAAAAAAGAGAAAAAAAAAGAAAAATCATGAAAATTTTTATTAAATATACTTAAAGGCCGAGGGTACATCTTAAGAGACGGATTTTGGCATCTGCTGTCATTCTCACTCGGTCCGCCGTCGAGTTAATATCGCTTTTTGCTATTGGATTTGTTTGTGACACTTCAGTTGCTGTTTTAGGAAATATAGTAATACACAGAGCATACCTGACAAATGTCCCTGTCGTTTCACACATGGCTTCCAATAGGATTGGTCAGCCGGTAATTACGACCACCGATAAGCAGTTATTAATTGAGAGTAATTGGTGTGGTCACTTAGCATGCAATGCGAACACAACATGTTTTCATCGACTAACAATAGACTGTTCATACTTTATTACCTAACAATAGGCTCTTCACACATTATTACCTAAAAATAGGCTCTTCACACTTCATTACCTAACAAAAGACTTTTTCACACTTTATTACCTAACAAAAGACTTTTTCACATTGTATTACCTAACAATAGGCTTTTCACACTTTTTTACATAACAATGGGCTTTTCACACTTTATTTTTTTACCTAACAAACAATAGGCTTTTCACACTTTTTACCTAACAATAGGCTTTTCACACTTCAACTTTTTTACCTAACAATAGGCTTTTCACACTTCATTACCTTAGAATAGGCTTTTCAGACTTTTTACCTAACAATAGGTTCTTTTCACATTTTTTACCTAACAATAGGCTTTTTCACACTCATTACCTAAGAATATGCTTTTCACACTTTATTAACCTAACAATAGGCTTTTCACATTTTATTACCTAACAATAGGCGTTTCACATTTTATTACCTAACAATAGGCTTTTCACATTTTATTACCTAACAATAGGCTTTTCACACTTTATTACCTAACAATAGACTTTTCCACACTTTTTTGGCCTAACAATAGGCTTTTCACGCTTTTATACCTAACAATAGGCTTTTCACACTTTTATACCTAACAATAGGCTTTTCACACTTTTTTACATAACGATAGGCTTTTCACAGTTTTTTGGCCTAACAATAGGCTATTCACACTTTTATACCTAACCATAGGCTTTTCACACTTTTTTACATAACAATAGGCTTTTCACACTTTTTTGGCCTAACAATAGCCTTTTCACACTTTTATACCTAACCATAGGCTTTTCACACTTTTTTACCTAACAATAGGCTTTTCACACTTTTTTACCTAAACAATAGACTTTTCATACTTCATTACCTAAACAATAGGCTTTTCACACTTCACTTTTCACACTTCATTTAATGTCATGACAACGAAAAGACATCTGTGATACCAAATCATTCTTAAGCAAAAAAGACTCCACTCGCCCACTGTTTGGCTATCGGTCGGACGCAAATTTCAGCCCTTAAGAAAAAATGTATGCCTAAACTTTGTATACATAATTAGATGTGTTGACATTGTTAGAAAAATTCTATAAGGCGTATATTGGTAGACTGAATAGCAGGAATCATTTTTGCCACAGCTATTTAAAGCGTCAGGTATAGAAAAGTTTGCAGCTCGTAGGGGTGATACTAGAAAGGGTAATAAAAGAGTGGACTTAACGATGGTCATGCAGCTTTTATTATCGACATTTGCTCACACAAGGGACAAATAACCGATAAGCAGACTACCAAATCTGAACGGTGCGCAGCTTTATTATCGACATTTGCTGACACAAGAGGGGCAAATAACCGATAAGCAGACTACCAAATCTGAACGGTGGCAGCTTTATTATCGACATTTGCTGACACAAGAGGGGCCAAATAACCGATAAGCAGACTACCAAATCTGAACGGTGCGCAGCTTTATTTATCGACATTTGCTGACACAAGAGGGGCAAATAACCGATAAGTAGACTACCAAATCTGAACGGTGCGCAGAGGATAGATTCCAAAAAGTCGGTGAGTTCAACATTTTTAAGGGATTATTCCACTATTTGTCCCTAATCTCGTCAGTTCTTTAGGTGGACGACCGTTTCTAGAATGACTCGTGAATCAATATGTGATACAGAGTAATATCAAAACCAATAAGAAGAATCGGTAATTCAGAGTCACGAAACAGAGATAAGGATGAAAAAAAAATATCCATATTCAACATCTCATCAAATGCAGGCTAAATCGGGATCGAATCATACCGTAACATTGCAGGGCTGCTGATAGGGAGGTCTTAAAATATTTAGCCACAAACAAATCCCATGATCTTGACAAATTCAGAAAAAGAAAAAAAAAATTAACAATTTAAATTTATTTATAATTAAATCTCTCATAATATGACTAAACTATAATATAAAAAATTCTTTACCACAAATGAAAGGCAATCATTTTGAAAAAGGTAAATTTACACAAAATAAAATGTGAAACAACGAAAATAAAGTTCATACACAAACGTCAGACTTGATATCAGGTAATTGACTTTTAAACTGCTTTATTGAACCAATGCTCAAGATGTTACATCAATTATGTTATAACTCTCTTATAAATCTATGTCTTTTAGGGAAAAGTTAAGTAAAATTATTCGGTTTCTTTCGGAAATTATCGCTTTATTATTGTTACCAGATGTTAAGAGGGTGATATTGATACATTTGAAGTCATATCCCCATTACGAATGTAAATGATATCTCTGTGATAAAATCATCGTGTCTGAGCCTGTTATTTGCTTGTTATCCACTAGCATCCTATTTTGCGTATTCGCTGCGTCTTGTCGCGTTGTGAGTTATTCATACAGACAGTACATTTTCATTTTTATTCAAAACCCAAAGGACTTTAATGAACCAATCAACGCAAGTATCTATCAAAGTAAGCGGTTTTAGGACCTTAACCCCAACCCCAGCTTCCTGCACCCCAGCACTACACACACACAGCTCACGCACGCGCGCGGCACACGCCGTGCGCTCGTGCGCCACGACGCGCGATGTCAGGCGCGAGCGACAAACAAATCGCCCGCGCGCGACAGCGCACACGACGCGTGCGCACACACACAAACACACACCCTCACGCACACGCATACTAACACATTTCGTATGGTAATTCTAAACATTACTTTATTACGCTATACGGATCAAAATCTAAACTTCATTTTTTCAAAGTCGCGTAAAAAAAAAATGAAAAAATTAAACTAAGATAAAGAAAGAACCGCGAGGGGTGAAATTAGTAAAATTGGTGATACTACTACAAGAAAAAGAAGAAGAAGAAGAAGAAGAAGAAGAAGACGAAGAAGAAGAATAAGAAGAAAAGAAACTGTCTTAAAAGGTAAAGGTGAGTTATAATGTCTAACGTGACATGCATTAAAATGTTCTCCATAATTTTAACCGTACGGGTCAAAGGACCCCCATTTCCGATAGGTAAAAAACATTTGGTTTCAACGGATTTTATCCAGACTTGCATTAAAATTCCTCAAAAACTCAAGGAATTCCAGATTTATTCAAAACAAAGTTTTAGAAACTTCCAGAGGAAAACATACGTTTTTTACTGCTTTTTCGTGACGTGAATTTCTCCAACAACAAAAAGCAACGCAGTTTCAAGATTATATTGATCAATTAAAGTTGAAGGGGGGGGGGGGTGCAAAAGAACAATTTCCAGAAGTCCAATCACCCTCTTCTAAGTACAAAATAATCTACTACTGATAAAATTATCGCTTGATTTTTATTTTGTTAGTACAAGAGCAGTGGAACAATACATAAATAAAATTCTGAAAAATTACAAAGATATCCAGTAAAAAAGAAAAACATGACGTTACTATTAGGTGGAATCATTTCATACCAGTATCTTTCGAATTTTTTTAACACCAAAGATTTTCTATACCAATTACCTGCACCT